>JADDOH010023881.1:0-22500 GCA_016648135.1 Agrypnia vestita | reverse complement strand
GAGTTCTCCACATTTCCACTAATTATGGATTCATCGAGAATATTTAAGATAGTTAACTAAACTCATGTAGACTTTAATTTTTTTAGATTCTCCTGACAAAATGTACTATGTTGACCTCGTATTGTTCTGTATTTGATATTTTCTCTTCGCAATATATTTCAGCGTCGTCACATAAACGTTCCCGTAATAATTGAGAGTAAATATATCAAAAATGTGAATGAAACCAAATAAAGGAAAGCATCGAGAAACGAAGTGAAAAATATCTCTGGATTTGTTAAACGCCAAAGCGGTAAGCCTATGAAATATATCTCGACGTCTGAGATTTAACGAAAAAAAACCTTCCCTCTTTTGGCTTTCTCGCTTGAAAAGGTCTATGAATGTCTACAATGTAATTCATTTTTTACTTCTAAAAAATAATAAAATAGTGATTTATATAAATAATTTTATCAAGGTAATTTATTTGAAAAGCATATATTATATACTTTTATTTCCGGTTGGTGGATAATAGAATTGTACGATTTAATGTTATTATTAATACTTATTTGTTGGTATCTACATGTAACGATGCTGTTGGCATTCCATTAACTGAAAAGTTTTCAAAAATAAAATGAAGTACTGGAGTCTGAAGGGATTCCAAATTTAAGCCTGAAAACTGGGACAAGGTCTGACTGGACGACCAAATTGCGAAAACAAAAAATATAGTAAGCCTACCTAGCACAGGTACGGTAAACGCGTGAGAATAGAAAAGTTACAATAAAAACATGAAATAAAATAAATAGAAAATTAATTACGTGTATAAAAGAAACTTATATTAAATGTAATTAATTTTTAATTTTTAATTTGATTATTTAATTAATCTTTCTGTTTTTAAATTAATTATTTGTGCTCAGAAAATAAATTATCTTAGTGGTCCCAAGAACGAAACTACCACCACAGTTATGATTGTAATGGTGATTTTTAATTGTTTATCAATTTTAATTTACAGTAAAAAAAAAAACATGAATAATCACGTTCACATATACTTTATCATTATTAGGCATGTTTCCCTTTATGATTGAAATAATATCTCTCCACTATATGCTCCACTCTACCAGAAATAGTTAAAAACATACTGTATTTAGTTAAGTTAGTATTTACACCTTAGATGTGAGGCACAAATCCTCTTGAAACCGGTAGTGATAAAATAATACAATGCATGTATAGTGAAATGATTAGTTTTATGTAAAATCAAAAACCAATCACTAAACCATTAGGTCGCTAGACCAATAAATATCGTCAAATTGATTTAAAATTTAACTATCGACCGTGTAATTTGAGGTTTATCCTGAAAGTATAAAACAAACATTGAAAAATTCTCGTCATGACTTTTTTTGTCAAAAATATTTTAAATAACGTAAAACTTTACCTTTGTGTATATTTCGGTTCATAGTGTATTATGAAATTATTAAATTATTTCAAACACGAATAAAATGTTGGCTTTGATAAAGTTATTTGAATAAAATAACTCTATCACAAAGCCTTCAACGTGTGTCAACATAAGTCACATTTTCATGAAAATTTTTGCGATATTACCTGTGTACATTAACATTTTACATGAGGTATATATATCTATGTACATTTCTGTTCTGCCAACTTATTAAATATGTACTTACCCACTCAGTCGAAAATTAAAAATAAAAAACATTTTAACTGTCAGACTTAGTATTAATCTGAAGTGATTGCTTCTTCAAAATCAGCTTGAGTTTAAAAAAAACTATATTCAAATTCATGAGAATAAAATATTAATAATATCTTCATCATTTAATTAAAATTTCATAAACATTTTTTGAATATTTCACATACTTAAATAACCAAGTAGGTATTTTATTTCACTACATCCCTGATAATGCAATGAATAAATTTATTTCCTTGCAGTACATAATAAACCTAAATCCATTGTCTGGTTTCAAAATATACTTGAGTCCATTTTAAAAGTTAAAATAAATCGAGAAATATAAACGCTTGATTCTCATCACTTTATTTAAATGTTTTATTTGTAATTCCTTTTTCAAAGAAAATTATTATTTGCAAATCAAAGTAAACAAATTTTCTTTGATTTACCAATAAAATAATTCATGGGTTTTTATATTCAACTACTCATATATAACCAGAATGATGAAAATGTCAAAATTTACGTCTGAAGCAGCGAGCTTTTACTCTCGAGTCTTTAATTTATAAGGCAGGCATCTCACTGTCACTTCATGTTAGTAATGACCTTTCCAAGCTCTTGAACCTTCTTCTTATATCCAGCAATGCCTCTTTTTTCTATTTGGTAATTCTCTTCCTGCGTCCCAACCACCGAAGTTTTCCCATTTTAATAAACCATGAGACGCATATCTCATCCCACAATATATTTTCTGAATCAATTACTTTCATGAATTTGCGTTAAAAACAAACACAAATTAAGTTTGCAATCGGTTTTGATCCTAAAAATTGGAATCATCGCAAGTTGGCAATTGTTGCATTCTATCGCTGCGAAGGAGATGTCTGCTTTTGTTACGAGCCCTGCGTGGTTGAGGAGTTCTATTCTTGAACCCTTTCATATGTTTTGCAGATGCCTCAACTGGACAGATAGATCCTGAGGGATGCATCAAAATTATTTGCATAGTGAATTTGGCCAAAAATTTAAAAATGATATTTGTAACTACAGTATCCGCATACATCGAATAAAGTATATTTTAAATCTAAAATTTATGAAGGTTTTATTTAAGAATAAAGAATGTCTGATTGTGAACATTCATTTGTACGAGAGATGAATCTTTGATAGAATCTTTGATAGTTGTCTACTAAGTTGACTTTGAGAAAGAGTAGGTAATAATTGTAATTAAAATTTATTATTATTGTGTAATCATCTTATACAACAAAGAAATAACGAATGGCATAAACATAAATCTAAGAAAAACACATAACGTAAGTTATTTTGTGGATTTAAGGGCTTAAGGATTAAGGAAATTAAAAAAAATACGTAACTCCGAATCTATATTAGACGGGGTAACCGAACTCTGATTATTACAAATTATTAATTTTTTAAGTTTTAAAATATTTCTTCGACGTCGTGTGGTGTATGTTATGGTACAGTTTTTAACCCATATTGAAAAAATTAATATGTGTATACCGTATTGTAGCAATTAATATAAAAAAATTTAAAAACTTAAATAAACAAATATGCAAATAATGATTTTAAATCAAGTATATATGTTAAACTTCAATAGATGATGGCTCGGAGATAGCAGACTAGTTCTAGCCATTCATTTAATATTTCAATACAACCAGATCTATAATATCTCGACTTTATAGGCATTGAAAGCTTTACGACCATTTTTCAGCACTTCTGGCCGTATCAATATACTGTGAAATTATTGAAAGGCTTTCAACTTCCCGGACAAGTTCCATATTACGAGAATGCTGAGTGGATCTTACTCCTCTTTTTTCAATATCACAAGCCTGGCGAGGCTTCTTGCAAAGTGGCTTTTGAATATTGTGTCGAGGAATTTGCTGGGTTTGGTCGGAATTTCTTTCCGAGTCCATCAACGTTTCGGAAGTTAATTTTTGAACCCGCGGTTTCTGGGTCTGGGGTTTGACTTATGTGGAGCCAACCCTTACCCCGGGGGTGCAATTTATTACATTCCGCATAAGTCATCAATATACAAGTTTCCGCTGCGAAAATGAAATTTCAATATCGGTTATGTGTAAGAATTTTTAATTTGAAAGACGATATTACTTTACGTATTGACTATTTTGATTAAATATTAAACTAGTGGCCTATTTCCGGTGTTGCCTGGGATGCAGATTTAGTTGAAATTTAAAATAGAGTTTTTAAGGGAAGCAGGTGTCTGCTTTGTTTTACACAGACCGTAAATATTTAATAAAGATACATAATTTGGTCTAGACAGGAGAAGGGTAAAATATCAGGGAATTGGAATAGACAATTTATTTTTTAATTAAGATTAAGATACATAATGGAAGTCTAAGAGAGACGAAATTATGTTTTTTAATTAAGTAATCATCATCTGTGGATAAAATCCAGTAACTGTTCTCTCAGAAATACAAATAAAAGGATTGTTTAAAATATGTTTTATTTTACTGTAATTCATATTGTGTGTGTAATACACACACACTATATGAATTATTAAATTACTACTATAGTTTCGAGAGGAGCAGTTCCTCTCATCATCAGGTAAAGATAATAACTAACTTATATACAAAATA
Organism: Agrypnia vestita; assembly: GCA_016648135.1. Taxonomy (NCBI): domain Eukaryota; kingdom Metazoa; phylum Arthropoda; class Insecta; order Trichoptera; family Phryganeidae; genus Agrypnia; species Agrypnia vestita. Next base: position 18,252 of record JADDOH010023881.1, on the reverse strand, counting down.
TATCAATACAAAAGAGTGACTAAGTGTGATGTAATTGTAAACAACGAATGCTTAGAACAAGTGAACGACTTTGTGAATTTGGGAAGTATGTTTAGTAGAGACGGCAAGGCTGAGAATATTTATTTATTCATTCATTTATTTATTTGTTTATTCATTCATTTACGCCTAAATAGGCTTTTACGTATGTAGGTATATAACAGTTATTTGCAAAAATAATATAAACAGAGAGAAAAACAAAAAAAAGAAAGTGTATATAATTTACATTATGGCGGAATGAAGCGCTCTCAGTATCGCGCCCCTATACTGTGACAGGCCAGAACCAAAAAAAAAATATTATCGAAAGGAGAGTGACTGCGGGAAACAAAGTTAATGGTGCTCTAAATGCAGATATGGCCAATAAGAATTTGTCAGAGGGAGCAAGACTAGCGGTACATAATGGCGTTCTAGTGCCAATCCTCATGTATGGAAGTTAAGCCTGGAATTACCAAAGGAGGAATTAAAGTAGACTGAATGCGGTGAAAATGCGGTCACTAAGACGCTTGTGTGAAAAATCTTTGGTCGATAGAGTGAGGAATGAACAAATTAGAAGTGAATGTAATGCTGGCTGTAGTGTGGTAGAAAGAATAAAGAAAGGAGTACTAAGATGATTTGTCATGTGGAACGTATGAACGAGGAAAGGATGGTTAAGAAAATATATGAGGCGAGTGTTGAAGGCAACAGGAATAGAGGGCGTCCACGAAAGATCTGCCATGATCAAATACTACAAGTATTTGGGAATGACGCTGTTGAAAGCCTCAACAACCGTAGAACTTTTAGAAGATGTATGAATGTGGCCGAATGTATGGTGTGCCAGGTATGGTGTGCCAGGATAGAAGAGTGTGGCGTTCAATCCACGGCGTGATGTTTAGTTATTTGTTTATTTGCAAAATATCCTTACAAGAGGCTTGCTTTGTTTTTTAAATATTACAAAAAAATATTATATACAGCACACATTTTTTTTAAATATTTCCATCAATATTTTGCTTGCATTATATGGCGGATGTTTGTTCTGAATTTGCAACTGACAGATCCCGCCCAATACGCGTCATCTTTAATGAATATACAATATGAATGATGGAGCTGCATTCTTATAGCTTGTGGACGTTTTCATGGAAATTTTTTGAAGCTTATCATTACTAGGGCTTATAGTTTAACTTATTTACCACCGCAGAGTAAACAATACAATTAATTATTAAGACCCAATCTGAGAAACTAGAATTAGGGAATCAGAGAATAAAATATAACACATTGGTACAAATATTAAAAATTATACGTGTATTAGTATCGAAATATTTAAAAGATAGTTATTATTGGATTCTGTAACTATTGTTAAAATATAGATAATGCTTTGATTGTGAAACTGAATAGAAGTTTTCAAAAATAAAAGTCTAACAAAAAATTGTTTATTATACAATGGACTCAAAAATCATCCACATTCTCTCTAAGGTAATATAAAATATAGCTAAAATAAATTTAAATAATAGTGTAAAATATTTAATGCAATATGTGAAATAACTATTGTTTATATAATATAAATCTGTACTTTATTTTTCTATTAATACAATTGAAAAATTATGTTTACGTCCATTGAAATTTGGAACTAAATAATCATTAAAAATTAAAAAAATAATATCAATATTTTTTTAATCTTATCAGCGACATTTTACTTCCTTGTTTATGCTATTCTAAAATAAACAAATATTTATTTATTTATTTAATATTCATGGAAGACCAACAGCACAACAAAGAAGCATAGAAAACATTGATATAATATAGATGGCCAATTACAGGTCTCCACATTTAGAAATATGTAATGTTTCATAAATATTTATAATTAGTAATGATAAATATTTATGAATTAAACTAAGGCATGTTAAAAATTATATAACAAGAAAGAATAAAAAATTTAAACAAAAGAAAACGAGACTTAATTCTTAGCAAAAAAACATAGGCATGTTGAAAATAATACAAAAAGAATGAACAAGAGAAAAAGAGACTTAATTATTAAGTAGAAAAAAATTCAGCACTCAAAATTTTTATTCATCTTGTGTGGCTGCACTCGAACAGATCAATATCCAATCATTTTATCAGTTTATTGAATGCATCGCATACCCTCAAGAAATATGAATAACAACGATAGTTGGATGAGGTAAAATCAATGTGAAAGACTGGGTTGTGTCTACGAGATCTACAAGGAACATGGAATTTTAGTCTATTTAATAGTTCAGGACAATCGACGTTGCCTGATACAATTTTTAGTAGGTACATCAAATCACCTATTTTGCGACGTTTATATAATGGTAGGATGTGATATTTTTTGCATGAACTGTCATAATCGTCAGAAACGCAATTGAATTTGAAGTTGAGAAAGCGAATATTTTTTTTTTAATTTGTTCCAAGCGATTTAAATAGATCATATACTGAGGGTTCTATAATTGCGTTGCGTACTCAAGTTTACTTCTGACAAAAGTGCAGTAAAGTACTTTCAATGTCTTTACAGACTTAAAATCTTTCGATATTCTCATGATAAAACCTTAAGCCCTATAAGCCTTACTTATAATAGAATCGATATGTTCATCGTATAATAATTTTCTATCATTGATCACCCCTAAATCTCTGATTGATGTAGCTGTTTCTAATTGTATATAGTTAAATGAAATTATTATTTTTTTTGCGTGTGAGAACAATACAAAGAGAGAACTACACAAGAACATTTTGAGGGATTCAAGTCAAGTTTATTTAATTTACAATAACTATCTAACCGTAGCAAATCATCTTGTAAATTGAACGAATCGTAAATACTAGAAATTGGTTTAAAATTTTTATATCGTCAGCAAAAATTAGGACATTAGATTGACGAAAGCAATCGTGAATATCGGAATGAAGATTATAAACAACAATGGCCCCATATATACACACATAATGCGTATGTTTCACATGTATGTAAGTGTGTCGTTTTTTAATAAATAAATAAAAAAATTAAAATATACATATAATAAAAAAAAATCTGTTATATTCAGCAGCAAAACACTCACATAATGCTAATTAATCTACGATTTATTACCAACAGATAAAAATATTTTCATATTAAATGTCGCAATTTAAAAATCAATCTGTTTTTAAAACTGCGTCATTTGATGACATATTTTATACTTTGAAATTTTTATTTTTAAATAGTTATTAGCATATTTTTAATAAAAATCTAAATATTTTGACCAGTGGCTTAAGATGCAAAGTGAATTTTAAAATGTTATTTTTATATTATTTTTTTAATTTTATATTTATATTAAAAGTCACCAAAAAAAATCAAAATTAAAAATTTATTACTTTATTAATGCTGAACATATATTTATTATTTTAGTATGATTTTATCATCATAATGCTAGCTTTTCACTCGTAAGAAAACATAGTCTGCGTACATATAAATATTCAGAATCTATTTATTTTTTCTATGACACTGAAAAATATTTTTTTGCCGCGGCCTGTTGATTGATGCTTACATTTTCATAGTTATTGTTAAAAATGTTCATTTTATTACTTAAATATAAGAAAAATGTTATATCTAAGCTTTTGTTTTAAAATTATTATAGTTTAGCAATATACATTCCGATATAAATGAATAATAAAAACCCACATTTTCAAACAAAAACGCCGAAATATGCATTTGCAGTGAATGTCCAGCCTAAAGGATCATATTAATCTACATTGACGGTCAATAAACATATCAATTATTAATTATTTAAGTGATCAAAAAAAAGTATTTTCGTGAATATAATAATATTTTAATCATTAATTTCATAAGCATGAATGGTTCCATTCAAACGATGATAATATCGAGAAATTCGCTCAAGTGCACGATAAAATTTAACACGTTGTAGGGAAGTTAAACCTACATTTATCATTTTTAATCGAGATAAAATAAGCCATCATTGTGGTTAATGCAATCATAATTAACGCTTGATATTGCAAAATTTCCAGGGGTTGGCTTTATTCGGTATTAAAGTAGGGGATGCTCGTAATTTTTGGACGGTCGCGAAGTGTGCTCAAAACGTGAACGTTGTGTTAAAAAGGACTAAGTGCTTTTTTACTTTGCAAAGTTAATGAAAATGTTAAGAAGCTTTGTAAATTATTTAATTAATATACTTAGCGTGACTGTTTCAACAAGTAATTTTAATATTTTTAACAAAACGTTTCCTTAATTCAGATAAGTGATATTATTTCAACTTTCTTAACAATATGTAGGTATAATGTGCGACTAAACAGTACATTTTAAACCAAAGACACCTGTGTTTTTGTTTATTAACAAGTTAATTACTCCATTCTTTTATTATTATTTAATATTATTTATGCGTGATGACACATCTAATTAGGCGCGTGCAGTCAGTATATTGACGAATAAGTTGTGCGTTTTCCAAGGTCAATCTAACGGTAGATATCAGATGATTTTTATATTGTAACGTAATGGCAAGCTGAAGGAATACCGCACTGTCCGAATCTCTTGTAAAATGTCACAACACTGTCGGAGGATCTAGAACGGTCAACAATTATCTACAACCTTCGGGAAACAACTAGAATAGGACCAAGTGACGAGAACCGTCTTCTAAACACTATAAAGGAAAATAATCTTCTTGAAAGTTCGAATTTATGGTTTGGGTATAAATGCCGGGACTGCACCGCGGTAACAGGTCTTCTTTTGAAAGAAGGTTCAGTGCGAAGTGAGTCGAGGACGACGGCCAGATAATGAGGGTGAATTGCGATGCGACAGACATCGAGCGAAATAATCAAGTACTTACCTAAGAGGTAAAATAAATAAATGTGATAAATACTTACAGCGAGAATTGAATGTTCTACAAGTGATAAATAGAGTGTTACTTAGCGTTAATAAAGTGTTCATATACGAGTGAAATATTACGAAATAGTGTGATTTAAAGAATATAGTTAAGATTAATACGTGTAAAGTGACGTTGTCCATTTATTAATAAATTAATTATTAATTAATTAATTATTAATCAATAAATAGATTATTTATTCGCGGTGTTTTCATTCGCCTCCCGCAGCCGTGACCCGTGACATTCAGGAAGTAGAAAGATGTATTACACATAGAAACACAAGAGTAAGATATCTGATTGTATCATATTATATTTATCCTTAGTCAGTATACAACGAGAGTATTTTTACTCAAGTGTAGTAGTTTCCATAAGCGTGACTGCACACCGCGATATTAAATTTCACGTATAGTGCTAATAATAACCGACGCGTCGCATTAATCGAAGAACTAATTATTGAGTGTAGAAAAAAATCATGAACTTTATATACTAGGTACTAGTTAACACTACAACATATATTTTATAAAAAAAATAGTGAAATTAAATATTAAACCTACAGAATATTATGATGTTATTGCACAATTATAATCAAAATATTAAATTGAAACAAAATGATAAGCAGAAGGAATTGAGCACTATCCGAATTGCTTGTAGTATGTCACTCGGAGCAACACTATTGAATACCTTAGAATAGCCTCCAAAATTCTAGGAAATTCGGGAGATGCCTGGAAAAGCCTAGAAGTGACGGGAACCTTCTCTTAAACATTAGAAAGGAATATAATCTTCTCGACAGTTCAAAAGATCAACGTGATTACGTATAAATACCTGGACTAAGCCGCGGTGCGAGAGTTTGTTTTGACATTTCGATTAGTAGTTCGATTGGTAGTCGATTGGAAGTAAACGCGGGATGATGGCCGCGACACATATTTTATTTCGTTGTAATTATACAGGGTTATTTGGAAAACATTAATAACCTCGCAGGACTATATTCCTGCCTTGATTGTGAGTCGAAAATGTTGAAGCTCTCATGACCTAATATCAATAGTTATGGAGATATGCGACATCAAAGTTTGCATTTTTTTTTCAATATTTCTGACATATTTTTTGTAAAACGTTGGACTATCATTACTGTAACTCATATCGATTACTAAAAATTCCTTCGTCTCAATACAAGTTAAATAAAATGATAAAACCCTAAAAAAAATCCAAATGGAATGTTTTCCAATTGGAATTTGAAGGTTTTTATTTTTTTATTTGACTCGCATTGAAGGGAATGAATTTTTCATAATCGATGTATGTTACTGTAATGATAGTCCAACGTTTCACAAAAAATAAGTCAGAAATATTGAAAAAAAAAAATGCTTACTTTGATGTTGCATATTGATATTAGGTCATAATAGCTTCAACATTTTCGACTCATAATCAAGGCAGAAATGTGGTCCTGCGAGGTTATTAATATTTTCTTAATAACCCTGTATAAAAGTATAACTTATTTCAGAATACTGCACATCGCTACAGAGATAGATAAAAATAATTGTCAGAAAACATTCCAAAACATATTACTCCCCACCGACACCGTGTAGATTATTAATCTTTTTCCGAGAGCCTTAAGAAATATTTCAAAATAATAATAGACTCGTGAGTTACAACTTTTCACAAGCATTGTACTCATAAATATTCAATTTTTTTACCAAGAATTCTTGATTTAATAACACGTATGTGGGTATTTGTAGGTTTAGTGTTGTCAAAACCTTTCACCAACGAATTAGTTGGTATGCTATACGAATTAATTTAGAGACAGACCACCCATTAAAAAAGGAGACCGGCATTAAAATTTCAGATATAAATAATCTTAAACAAGGTGGTGTTCAATTTTTTAGGTAATAACTTTGTTTATAAATAAAAATATTTGGTTCTATTTTATTGATGGATTTGGCGTTAACGTTGTAGAGATTATTTATTCATGGTGATTATTAAATTGGGTGAAAAACTTTAACTTTGTTACTTCTACATGTTTTACTATTTACGTTTCGGGGTAATCAAAATCTCTTATATAGAGATTTTGATTACCTCGACGACGACAAAAAACTTATGTAATAAAATATGAAAATATTATTAAACTCGCGTTGAGATAAAGAAGTTTGTTTAAAAAAATGTTTTTCACCCAAATTAATGATCGTGATTGGTTCTGTTTATTGATTACCTCAATAAACATGATCAAATCAAATAATAATCAAACCTCTCCACATATCTCCACCACTATTGAAGCAACGCCCCCCGCAACAATTGATTCCTTTACATATTTCATTTTATTGAACAGTCTGATAAAGATATGTAGGAACTTTGGTGTCTCAGCCCGTAAACGACAAAATAAGGTTTTTTTAAATAAATACTTAAGCAAACGTAATAATTTCGTTGTCTGTCCGTCCGCCTAATTGTCTATCTGTCCGTCTGTCTGTTTGTAACCTCGTTTAATATCCGTTATCTCGTTCAAATTCACTGCTGAAAAAACAAATTAAACGACCGGAGATGGGGCCAGCAAACCCGAACACGACGCTAAACACATATTGCTACCGCTGCCTCTTCGTGGATCATCAAAAAGATACTATAAATATATATTAGGGCTTAGCAAATACGATGTTCCGTTATTTTTAACGAATTACATCTAGTTCTTAAATAATATTTAAAAAATCAAATATGTCGCATGTGATAATATTATATTTTCCCATTTTGTCTAATACTTACTTGTGCTATTATAGTCATAAACTCTTAAGCACGAGCAACTAATCCATATCTGAGGCAGCAGACTTTATATTATAAAGAAGATTTAGTACGTAAAACTATGAGAAAATCGTAAAAGTGTAACACGCGACACCGAGGATAGTGGAGGTCAAAGTGCCAGTCGTTCCGGAAGCAATCATTTGTTATTACAACTAAATTAGCTGACTTCTGAGGAATTTATAACAATTTTATTTTAAAATTTATTCTTTATTACTTATTACGAAAGCGATTGAAAGTGACATCAAACGACACATGAAAAGTTTATATAGCCTTATGATAAAAAACTAGCAGTTCTTATAAAGGTATGAAAATGTTCTATTATATTTTTAATTACATTTCTTATGTGTGTAATGCTCACAAAATTTATGGGCATTTTATCAGAAACCTTAATATGTTGACGTCTCACAACTCACAAGCATTCGACTGACAGAAGCTTTGCAAGTAGAATGAAGTAACCGCATCGTATAGAATATTGCCAATTGTCTATGGAAAACTTTTTTTTCCTACTTTTGACTGTCTTACTACACATTATCATTAAATTAAATTTTGATATTATATTCTTTGTGATATAAATGAGGATTGCAAAAAATAACAGCTCAATATCATCTTTAATTATTAAACAGTTTTAGAAAAAAATATTTTCGGGGTTAAGTTTTGTCAAAGTTGATCTGAACACAGTTTTACAAACAGTCAGTTTGATATTCACCCAAATACATTATCACCGAAATATAAAAATAACGCATCCATTATAAAGATTAAATGCAAATCACAACAAAAAATTTTAAGAATATTATCTAGGTAAAATGACGAAAGATATTTGCGTTGAAAACAAGGCTTTAAGATGATTATTAAAATGGATGGAAAAGATAATCTATGTTATATTCGCTCGAACTTATTTATATTTATATTTTGCTTCTCGTGTTTTGAGAGTATCAGAATCTCACATCGACAGGTGAAGTGGTAACAAAACCTTATAAGTAATGCTTTTATTTTTTATTTTTTTAAATTGAGATGCGAATACGGAATACGTGTCACATCAATATTGTTACTGTTTTCAAACTAAGCTATCATTGGACTATGAAAATAGGACCAACTTGCAGGTCAAGTTTGAGGTTCAAACCTGCGACCTTTGGATCACGAGGAGAGTCCTAACCGCAAGACCAACAAGCTACTTTATTACTTCATCTGATGATGAAACATTCTGGTAATCTCAAAATTCGAGTAGTAAAATATAATTAAACTGAAGTAACATAGTTTCGATTTTCCATCCATTTTAATAATCATCACGAATAATGTTAACGCTAAATCGATAAATAATATATGGTTTTAAGAATAATAATCTATAGTTAAAATCCTTATAGATAAGGTGAAAGAATATACAACATAACTTTGAAAAACTAGCTTTTTGGCTACTGTCAAGTCGTCATGTGTGCCCATGCGTGTAAACACCGATAATTAACGAATTTTTAGAATTTGGAAATCGTGCTCTTAAAGCAACTTTTCAAAGAAATTTATTTACTCGGAAAACGTATTCCCACGGCCCGGGATAGTTTTAACACGAAGACCTCACAAAACCACAAAAAAGTAATGTTGACGGAGGACAGTGTCAGAAGTTTAAGAACCGGCATACACGATTCAGAAAATCAATTGATGTAAAAGAAGCGAAAGATATATATCAGGTTAGAAATGTAAAGTTTTGTTTCCCCTCTGTCTATTCCTATGGGAAAACAGCGACCCGCACATATATATGTGTACGTGAGTATTTGTGTATGGTTTTGTATTTGTGTAGCAGATTTTTCATTTTCACGAGTCGTCTCTAGTTGTGGCGAGGTGACGTTGTGAGACACGATGAAAAATTAATCGAATTAATCGCGTATAACAGAAAACCATACAGTGTGTCGAACGCTTCATTTTTATCAGTAAATACGGAAGGATATTGGTAGAAAAAGAGCAGATTTTAAAACTGTTGAGTTATACTATTTATTTACCAAAAAAAAATCAAAGTAAAAAAAAGTTTTTTATATATTAAGCCATAATATGCTTTTCATGTCTCAGGTACATGGGCGATACCATTGTATAGAATATGTTTTTGTGATTCGAAAGCAATCCTATTATATTACAATTACCCTAAAACATCGCCGTTTTGGTTTTCTACTGTTGCCAGTTAAAAAAAATATATTTTGATTACATTAAGTAGCGAGAAGTACAGACTGTTTTAAAAAACATGCAAATAATATTTAATGTGTAGAAATATTATATATCCACATAAAATAAAAACTATGAAACTAATTATTTACGTATTTAATATTTATACACATTTATTAATTTACAAGCTGTTCGTACCCAGCGTTGCATGGGTTAAGAATCAAGTTAAAAATGAGTTTGTGGGGGGGAAACAAAGTTTTGCAAAGTCTCCAATAAAAACAATGTTCACATTTTATCTAGGCTGGGTGGGTGGGATGTCCAGGAGGAAATGTCGTTTAACTGTCAGGTTCTAAAGAATAAGCATGCAAAATTTCAGATCGGCAAACGGCGTAGATTTGTACAGAAATATAGAATATATCTATGAAAGGGGATTGGGGAAAAGGGAGATGGGAGAAATTTTGCCCGTCAGATGCTAACGAATAAGTTAGCAATTTTTTAGTCCGATCGGTCGAACGGTGTAAAGGGGGAAGGGGGAAATGTTACCATTGTTACCTACCGAATCCTAAAGAATAAGTTTGCGAAATTTGAGTCCGATCGGTTGAATGGTACAGATTTCGAAATCATCGAAATATATCGGGAGGAGATGAAGTGGTAAAGGAGTGGGGAAATGTTGCCTATGTTACTCGCTGGGTCCCAAGGAAAAAGTATGCAAAATTTGAGTTAAATCGGACGAACGGTGTCTATTTGTATAGAGAACAGACATAAACATTGAGTTTTATAGGTAGAGATGAAGAAAATAATACAAGAGTGTAACACAAAAATATATGTATAAATAATATGGACGTCAAAAATTATTATAACAACTACAGAAGTAAAAGTATTGTAGAAATCCATTCACTTTAAGAAAGCCACATGGATTAGTGTGAATGACAGTGCGTTTACAAAAACTTGTAACATAATTTTTTTGAGTAAATGACAGACGCAAAAAATAAATATAAGTACTATTTTAGTTTCTAAACCTAAAATACGCATAGGTATAAGTATTATAAAAATACTCATTCCGTTTTCAAAATTAATATTATGATTTCAAAAGAAAATTAATTGATTTTAAATATAAAATGAAAACATTGACTATATGTTTTTTTAAATAAAATACTCTAAATAGGATTTCTTAAATATATCAGTTTATTGAAAATTAAAACTAAGAAGTGAATCTATTACCAACTTTATCGCGTATGTCATTGGTATTAAACATTAATCAAAATATATGATTCTCTACGTAACAATTTCCGTCACCAATGCTACCAGAATGCTCAAATAATAATGTGATGTAATATAGTAATCAAGAATAAGAATCAAAAAAGGCAAAATTACATTTTTAGTAATGTTTATTACTTATCAAGGTGCTACTCTAGATGGCGATGTTCTCCCAGCAATAACTGTCAGCCGAAATATATAACAAAAGCACGTCATTTTTAATGGGTTACAGCTAGTTTAAAACAAATAATATACGAGCAGGTATAATTGTAGTTAAATAGTTTCAAAATCTTATAATTAATTTTAATCAATAAGTTAAATTATTTTTGGCTGTATCGGACTCCGACTCCTCATTTAAATTTATATTAAATTACTTTAAGTCTGTGTCACCGTATCGTAATCTTGCAGTCACCGTTTCTTAAAATTAAAAATATTAAACAAAGAAACGACCGCTCGGCGTGATTGCCAGCGTGAAACTGAAATGGCCAATTGAGTAGATTTAAAAAAGGAATATCACTACGAAATTTACGTGTTATCACTCACTCACACTAATGCCAGTGGCTTTCATAAAGTGAACGGACCCTCTTCGATCAACGTGACGTTCGACATTAAAAATTATTGTTCAATAAAATTAAATTATTTACGAAAAATAGCATAAAGGACAAGTCCACAGCATAGAGTGAGACTTACGTTGTCTCGACCTGCTCTCGGCTAGGGCATTAGTAGGGATGGAGTTTTAGGTGGAAAAATTCTAGATAGGTTGAAATACTTGACAATTAGACCAATGTGATGGAACATGGAAAAACTACTACGAAGACGGTTTTATGGAACAGTACAGATTTGCATTGAAGAGTTATCAGCGGATAGGAAAGTGTAAAGAGGGAGAATAGAAATCTCACCCATGTCACCCGACGGATCTTAACGAATAAACGGATAAATAAACAGTGTAGATTTGTAAAGAAAATATATTCGGTGAGGGGGTGGGATAAAGGGGAAGGGGGTAAATGTTAATTACGTTATCTTGGTCAAACGGTACAGATTTGCATTTAAAATATATTAGGGGGAGGGATAAGAGATGAGGTTACACGAAATTACTGGGACAAACGTACGTGCGGACAGAAATGAAATTATTATAATTGCGATAGATAGCCGCCCTCAAGACCTGTCAGATCTGTCCGCGCAGTAACTATCACTGACCGAGAAGAGACTACCATAGCCGACAGCAAGGCTTTGCAGTAAGCAGATACTGCGCAGTGGCCACCATTGGCTTCAAATCGTACACCATAGCCGACTCACTCAGCGATAGACGATTGTAGACATCAATGGCCACGCAACCGTCACTACAAGCCGCGAAGCGCCCACCATAGCCGACCACATTGTCAAACAGCGCGCAAATAGTAATGGCCGCTACGCCATCAATCAATAGCCGTACTTCTTAACTGCTAGTATTCATAAATCCTGTAAAAGTAATACATAATTAAAAAACCTAAGATTTCCAGCAATCTTGACAAATTCAGTATTAATCCTTATCAAATTTAACATTTTATTAACCTTAAGCATTTACCGCAGATTAAATTTTTCACTAATTCATTAAATTGAATATCCTAGAAGATTTGACGAGTTTATCACTATAAAACGAAACTGTAACGGGCGATGCCGCATGCCGGGCCGGGTTGCTAGTATATGTATATGTTAAGATATATACATTTTCTGATGCGTTATTTTAAACGCAGTTTTAATATATATTATATCCTTTATGTATTTTAACTTAAAAAGTTCATACTATATTTTACACAGGTAGTACAACAAATATTTATACGGATTTATGACGTTCGTCGTCATTTTTAATCGTCCCAGAGGAGAGCGGGCGGCCTGCCGGAGCGTGACTTGAAAAATCTCTACCGTGATGCGACCTGACAAATGATATTACTACGCGAACTGAAAAAATATAGTTGAGAGCCTTCTGGTTGACATTTTAGGTAAATTGTTTTAAAGAACATCTTAACCTTAATAGTAGTACTATTTAAACCTTATGTGTATTAACCTTAATAAAGTGTAATTGAAACGGGCCTGCTCGTTTCATGTTCTTGGTGTTCAACGTTTGAATTATGGCGTTTATTATAAAAACATAAATATCGAACTAACCGATTCTAGTAAGGCCACAATCTGTCTTGATCTGAGGTAACAATGCAACATGCTCAACCAAGTGCGAGTGAGACAGTTTGTCCCCTCGCTATTTATTCACCAAACTTCTAGGCCCTGATCTACACAATTATCATATACTCATGACTCATGAGATGCTTCCCCAGCGCGGCAGCAGCGCGGACGCTACGGGCGGGCTACGCACTCATTCACCAACTGCCTTGCCGTGTAGTCAGGCATACCCATATCAATAGACGTTGTAACATCAAGAGATCTTATCAATACATCGATCGGTTATCACCACAAATTAATGCCACATTGGTGATACCACAATAATTATAAGGAGTGTTTTCAAAATTTTAATATCGAATGTCTATTTGTTTCAAAATAGTCGACACTTATGTGTGTATAGAGTTATACTCGATTTTTTTTTTTTTCTTAATATGAATGCTTAAACGCATGCAATCTTCACATACATAATGTGATCCGAACTGCTCTTCTGCCAACTCCATAATTTATATGTCAACACGTGATATGTACTTTATCTGTAATCTATTTATCCTCTTCTTCAATGGCATCTCGGGACAAGGAAGTCCATGATCCATGTTTCCTTGGTATCATTCTAGTCCAGTCTAGATAACCGACCCGTCTGAGATAGTCGTTTAATAAAGTAACCAACCTTTGCAGGAGCGTTTTTGTTAGACGGCTGATTGCTCCGGTATGTACTCTTCTCGCATTCCACGTAGCGTATCAAGCAGTTATATGGTAGTTTGGCATTTTTATATTTCATTATTTATGTAGTAAAAAATACATTTTATTATAAACCTACATCAACTATTCATCGACATATACACATTTATATAATAATTATATTCTGTAGCGTGACGTCTGCGTTTCTTCTTGAACGTATTTCTCTGTTTTTATATTATCTGAAACATTATTGTATCCCTTTAGTCCTTTGTAATTAACAGTTTTGTATACTTCTTTTCTTCCTATTTGGAATTCTTATTTCGTTTGCTTCTACTTTATTATGTCCATGAGTATGTGATATATGTCATTGTCATTGTTTTTGTGTTATAAGTATTTTGCCATTCTATCATTTTCATATGAAAATCATTTTTCCTCCATTATACAGGGTGGAGCAGGGCAACTTACTCATTTGAATTATTTGTCGACATGCTAGTAAAAGTTGAACGAAACTTCCGAGTTCAATTAACGCAGTGTATGGAGAAAAATGGACGCCATCTACCTGATATTATCACATCTGAAACTCTGTAAACATAAAATTTAAATATTATAATTGATGCTGTTTAAAAAATTAAATATTTATCTGCATTACTTTTTTTAATTGAATTTCAAAATAAACAAGTTGCTCTGCCCCGGTACGGAAAAATAAATATAAAATGGGATTACATCTCCCATTTGAAAATTGAATGAAAATTGAATGAACCACATGAACCTTTCATCATCATCATGCATCAATAATTGCGGCTGTCACCTTAATAAAAACAATTACAATATTTACAATTATTATTTTATGCTTTCATTAATTAATTTAAATTGGAACAAGATAAAATAAAAATAAACGAATTTTACTGAAAAAATGTGAGCTAGTACAATTGACAAGGCTAAAATCATTTGCAAGATCGGTTTACCGTTAATTGATATTATTTCAATGCCCATATGATATGATAGTAATTTCCTACAATGTTTATTTCTATATTTTTACAAAATTTAAATGAATTTTTAATTTGTAATACGCACTGAAATATGCCACCACTCAGTACGACATTTTGATCTAATTCAAAATAATAAATACTGTTACTGCTATGCGTTCGTTAATCATTCATGGTACTCATAATTATAAAGTTTAAAGTTTTGTTTGTTCCAAATAGTGAAACCTGTTCAAATAGTGAAACCTGATGAAACCCGCGCCCTGTCGGTTTTTGCAAAGTTTAATTCGGTATGGGATTCCTTGGTCAGCGTGACAATTTTCAGCTCTCAATACCATTTTTTCTTCTTCTTCCTCAGCCTTCATCTTACCACTGCTGGATATAGGCCTCTCCCTTACCCTTCCATCCGACATCATTTACACCCCGAGTTATGAAACTTTAAAATATAAATTATAATTAATTAAAAATAAGTTAAAGAAGTCTCACAGAGACGAAGCTATTTATATGGTAGACATTTTCTTCTTTATAGGTAAGTATTTTTAAATGGTGACCACAGGACTTACTAACTATATTATATAATTACCTATATTAGTATGCATAAGTGATTACTTTACACGATGCAACGTTCACGAGTCCACCCTAAAATTTATTAATGATTATCACTCTGTGAATAAAATCCAGTAATTGTGTTTTTAGAATATTCGTGTGAATACATTATTAATTAATTGAGTCAATTTGATAAACCTTACAGGGACAATGCATACCTAATCTTCAAATGGAACTATTTTCTTATGTAACGGTGAGTGACCGCTTGACATTTTTTGAAATGTGGTCAATTTTCTAATGTCACTTTGTCAAAGACGTTTGAATCTTTTTACTCTTTAGATTGAAGTAGCCAATACAATGTTGAATGCCTTGCAATGAATGTCTTTTCCATTCGAAAAATATATTGTATTATTAGTGGTTCCATAGAAAAATTCTGTCGGGTTCTCGAGCACCCTCATTTATCACTTTACATGGAATGAAATGCGTCAGGAAATTCTTTTCTCGCGAATGATCGAATGTGAACTCAAAAATATTTAGGTTTACAGATTGAATGTTAGAAATGCACTTATAATATGAAACGCCCCCGTGATTCAATATGGCAAAAGCTATTCATTTACATATTTATTTCTTATTATGTTACGTAATATTAAATATGAGTACAGTTTTTCTAACAAATATGGGAATTGCTATACAGATTCCAAACAAACTAGTCATTTTCAAGTATCTTAGTATCATATATTATATTATTTATATTATTATATTATATTGCATTAATACATTATACCTTCATACCACCATACAATTGCTTAATTTATTGATTTTATTATTTATTTTATTGATTTTGTTGTTTGTTTTAATTTTCTAATTATTTTCTAAATGAATTATTGTATTTTTCAATCATATTTTGTAATTTGATGTAGGTATGTATTAAATAATTGAATATAATTAAATCAATACAAAAATTTAATTAGTGATTTAGGGGCAATGCCACTTTTTCAAAAAATATTTTTGTTTTTTATTTATATTATCGCTTGAAGTTTTAAAAATAATTTAAGTTATAACTTATTCAAAAATTCAAAAAAATTATCTGAATTATAATATTTTGAAGATAGCGTGCGTGGCAACTGAATTTTTAAACGAATTGTAATACTTTTTTTGCGTTTTTCTCAAAACACATTTTTTACAAATGTTTATCTTTAAATAGAATATCGCTTTGTTTAACACCACTTAATTGAGTTATTACCGACTAGTTTCAGCTCATAGCTGAGCTTTCATCAGAGTTGAATATGACAAAACGATATATTATTCAAAGATATTATGTCTCATCACAATATTTTTGCTTATATAACAAAAGCTATAAGACCGATTTTGCTCAAATCCTGGCGACACGATTATTTCCACCAGTAGCGCGCGTCACGGAGAAGGATCTTTGCAAGATAGCACCTAATTCCGCAATTTTGTAATTATCAAAATAATTTATTATTGAAAATATTAAAACAAAAAGGATTTTATATGAGTGATATTTACGTAAAAAAAAATTACTGTATTTATGATGCCTCAAGGCGGTGTTGTCCCTTAAGTATTTTGTATATACAAATATAATAATATAATAAATTTTATAATATAAAATTATAAATACAATGAAGTAAAACTGCTGTGCAGTTTGGCATATAAATCAATTTAATATTTTTTTAATAAACAAAATTAAAAATTCGAAAAAATATGCATATATATATATATATATATGTGTGTGTGTATGTGTGTGTGTGTGTAATTGTGTAATTCTTAGTTCTCTAAAAATTAAAAGGCTTCTGTCAAACAAAAGAATATAACATTACTATGAATATGTACGCAAGCAGAGGAATTAAGAATTGAGAAATGTGTTTAAAACATTAACATGAACATTGAATAAACATTTGAATTTGAATTTGAATTTGAATTAACAATCAATAATAATAAAGAAATCTTCAACATCAGGAAAATCTCTTCGAGAGAAATAAGAGTTCTTGTGTCTTAAAATGCAGATGAATATTTCTGTAAATCGGGAACCTGGAAGATGAACATCATGGCTGAAGAACCTGAGACAATGGTTTAGCCAGTCTACTGTAGAGCCTCATCCGGACCACAGTAAACAAAGAAACGATAAGCATCGTCCCTTAAAAGTATAAAACAGAAGAATAAGAAGGTAGGTAGTTGGAAAACAATCAACTAACCCAATGTCGGATAAACAAAGATTAGGATATAGAAATTCTTACAATGAAGAATCAGTGGTATGGATTTTTTGGACTGTCATCTCGTGGCCGTGAGAACGATGTGAAGTGAAGTGGGACCCACCACATACGGTTTTTTAAGCAATGTCTCCCATCGGCCCTACACTTTTGCCATCCAGATCGGCATTATTTAAATGCTAAAGCGGTCGACCACATCACGCCGATATGGAAAAAGTTCGTATGTAGCGCGGCAGGGTGTCCACCCAAAACCATATCACCGCATCTGAGGTGCGAGAAGGGGGTAATAAATCTGAATTTTATTTTATTTATAAGAAAGGAAAACAAAAAGTGACATTAATATATTTGATTAATTAAATGAAGTAAAGAAGTAATTAATTATATAAAGAATAAAATAACAAAATAATTAAACAATAGAATATCCTATAAAAGTAATTTAATATAAAAACAAAATATATAACCAATGGTAATGCATAAGTAACATAACAAAAGAAAATAAAAATAAAAAATAGAATAAAACAATGTGGATGATATGTCAAGACCATATTAAGATCGGTATAGGTAAATAATGTTCCTTAGTGAGAACATCAACAATGGACTCTATAATGATGACAT